>CM028347.1:95953477-95978477 GCA_016618105.1 Dendrobium huoshanense
TATCAACAACCTAGTTTAAATTCAGGGGAAGAGCTACCTTTGTAATAGCGTAACTCAAGCCACTACCTAGTAATAGCCATTTCATATAAAAAAGCACGCCTTATCGATTTCATTTTATTTTTATTTGATTGCACACGAATTATTCTTCTAAACTTAGATGATCAAAATATTTTTTTTGAGCCAAAAACCAGATTGCATAACAAAGAGTAAAACAAAATACAACATCAGAAGATGAAAAGATCTAAAGATTCGGGCTCAAGAAAGAGGCCTCGCACATCCGACCCCAAGCCAAGCAAGGGCCATCCAATAGAGGCAGCAAACCAATATCCAAAACCAGCCACAAAAGTCTCCCAAACTGCAAGAATAATTGCCTCTAAGATTGCAAAGCAAAAGCGGCCCAAAAAGGGTACACAAATGCCTCATCATCATCATTGAACGGAATAACAGCCAAACTACGTTTTCATAAATACTATACTTTTAAGATGCACATTAATTATCAAGAAATTATAAATAAGGATCATTTTAATATTACTTTCCTTTTTTCTAGATAATATACTACTTTTTCAAAAGTGTCTCAAGATTTTTATGATTTTAATTTAATATAATAAATGTTTAAAAGATTTTTAATAATTTCAAAATTATTTTATTTGTACATTTATTTGGGGAGTATATCTTTATTCTTTGATTTAATTTAATAATAAAAAAGGAAAAGAAATCATTTTCATGTGCAAACTATAAATGCCATACCCTATAGAAAGAACAATTATTTAATCCGGTGAACGTACGCTCCTCTACGTTCGGCCACGAATGTTATAACGCCACGTAGCATGAAGAAAAGTCGCCGACCCGACCCGCTGTGTTTTGGGTTCTCGCACGTGTTAAATTTTAAATGGCAAAAAAACGTATTTTACACTTTGAAGGCCGACGCTTCACCTTCTTACGTTCGAATCCCTGTCACTGTTTACTGCGTTTTTTCAGATTTCTACCAAATCCTTTGGAGTTCTCCAGCATTTCCTTCGTAAATCTGCAGGATTTTGTTCCTAGTTCTCCATCATTTCAACTCGAAGTTCTTCGTATTTTACAGTTGAAAACCACCGCTGACAAAATGCCTGAGGTTAGAATCGATTTGCCGAGAATGTTTGTTAATCTCGTTATTAATCTAAAGGTACCGAGTTTTTTAAACTCGGTACACATTATAAAACTCGGTACTAATGGGTATTTGGTATTTATTTATTTTTCCTTTTTCTCGGTATATGATTGTTATAACTCGGTACACATTATAAAAATCGGTACTAATCGGTATTCGGTATTTAATTTTTGTTACATTATCTCGGTATATGATGAGTAAAACTCGGTATAGGTCCTTACTGATTGATAAAACTCGGTACACATTTCATAGTGATGTTTGTTTTTCCTTAGTAAATTGAACAGAGTTATATAGTTGTATTTAGGGTTTAGGATTTCGTTCTTCCGGATTACTCGGTATTCGTTATTCGGTACTCGGTACTCCGTACTCGGTACGAGATACTCGGTACTCGTCACTCGGTACTCGTCATTCGATACTCGTCACTCGGTATTTGGTAGTCGGTATTTAACTCGGTACTCGGTATTCGGTACTCGGTATTTAACTCGGTACTCGGTATTCAGTACTCGGTACTCGTCATTCGGTACTCGTCACTCGGTACTTGGTACTCGGTATTTAACTCGGTACTCGGTATTTAACTCGGTACTCGGTATTCAGTACTCGGTATTCGATACTCGGTATACTCGGTATTGCCTGTTAAAACACGTTATGTTAATAGTATTTTGTTATTCTTCGATACATTTAACTCGGTATTCAAAACTCGGTATTTGGCACTCGGTACTATGTGCTCGGTACACTGATTTATTTTTTGTTGTTTAGCACGGCATATATCTGTAAAACTGTTATTTTCTTACTGTTTACACTTTATTATGCAGGGATATACCCCCAAGGTTCATTTTAGATGTCGCACATCAGGATTTAGGGAAGTTTGTAATGAATTGGTTGAGAAATTTGGTGATCAGTTTGTCAGTAGCCTAAGAGAGCTACAAATTAACCAGTTTTTACTTCTACCTCGTTTCCCACAAAATGTTCCTATGGTTTATATGTTACTGTCAACGTGGGATAACCACTCTGAAAGTTTTGTTATTAATAGCCGTGTTTTACCTTTCACTTCTGAAGACATAGCGTTGATTATCGGCTTACCGAACAGAGGTATTCAATTTGAGCCCGGGACTGCAACAATTGCTGGTAAAACAGCAAATGACATAAGGCATGACATTCTGAAATTGGAGTCATCAACGCCTATGGAGATTGTCAGGCAAAAATTTATTTTATACCTACTGTCGAATATTTTCTTTCCAATGGCCAACTTCCGAGTGCAATCAACTATACTGGACGTTGCAAAGAATGCTGAGCAGTTCAGAGCATACAATTGGCCCCAATCCATTAGGGATTTTCTTGTTATGGAATTTAATACAATAGCAAAGAAACAGTCAAAAGGACAATCATTGGGCTATGTAAATGGATTTGTTATGATAATAATTGTGAGTTTTTCTTACACAAATTTTTTATTAATTTGTTTATTTCAATGTTTTCATAGGTAATATATTCCATACACTGATTTATATTATTTTATTTTATGTTTTAGATTTGGTTTTTTGAGCATACAAAGATCCACCCAGTAGTGGATAATTTGGCTCGCCCACGTCTACTTCGTTGGGATGCGAAATTTAATTATAGAATTAAAGATGTTGAAAATTTACTTAAAAGCCTTAAGGATTCTGAGGTACTATTCTCATCTGCATTGATTTGACTTTATTTTGTGCTTCTATATTTTGGGTATTTATAAAATATTTCTTCCAGATATTGACAGATTTAGAAGAGATAACAGATTTTGAGAAGACTTTAATTCAGAATAGTAATACAGAAAATGTTTTGGATATAACACCACCACCGAGTAATGTACATATATCTAGCAGCAAGACCACTCCATCATTACAAGCAACTTCATCTCCAAAAAGTCCAAACCAAACTGTTTCCCCAGTTCAAACACCAGGGGATACTGAATGTCCAATGGAACAGTCTTTAAAGAGTGATACGACAGTTCCTATTGTTAGTCCTGCTAAATGTAGAAGTCCAATTGATTCTCCCGTACGAACAGAATTTACAGAAGAAACTGATGCAGAACGTGGTATACCTGAAGAAACAAATTTGAAGATTATTAATCAATCCATATACAAACTGATAACACAGCATGAATATATGGTTAAAAAAATTTCAGCACTTGAAATGGATAAAACTCTGCTGCAAAAACGGGTGGAAGTATTGGACAATGAAGTTTTTCAGTTAAAATCTGACAACAACGAAAAAATTTGTGGTATATACAAGATATTGAGTTATCATTTTCCACAATATTTCACGTCCGAGAAAATAGGTTCTCCGGTACCATCAAGTTCAAGAACGGAGTCTATAAAAAATTTTGATGAAGTTTCAAAAACTGTAGAGAAAATTGTGGATGAATTAGTTGGTCAGAAAGAAACATCAGAATATGAGGAATTTCCTTTCCCTTCTTCAGGAACTGGAGGAATTGCTAGAAGAGTACATAGGAGGGAAGACAGGAAGAGAAAAAGAGTTAAGACTCCATTCACAACTGGTGATAGGAAGAAGAAGAAGACTCAATTACAACCGGAACCTGAAATACATAGTAAGAAGGAAACCTCAGTAACTAGAAGAAAACCGGTCACTCGAGCTGCATCAAGACTGAAAGAGAACTTAACTAATACTAAAAAAGCAACTGCTCCTAAGGATCCTCCTACGAAAATTGCTCCTGCTGCTCCTAAGGATCCTCCTACGAAAATTGCTCCTGCTGCTCCTAAGGATCCTCCTACGAAAAGTGCTCCTGCTGCTCCTAAGGCTCCTGCTGCTCCACCAGTTGAAAAAGAAAAAACTGCAATTTTGGATGTTGAGGATTCCAAATATGTGGAGCGTGCGGCCAAGGAGTATTTGGACTACCCAGGAAGATTACTAATTATTGAAGAGAGGAGGAATACTATTGATAATTTTCTAAAGAAGTACACCAAAAAGTACGTATTCTACTTAACAATACCGAGTTGTACCGAGAAATAAAAAACTCGGTACTACTCGGTATTTTACTTTTTTCAGCTATGTTTTCCATATATGAATATCAAGTTCTTAGTATTCTTCACAAAACTATGAAATACCGAGAAGTAAAAAAACTCGGTACAACTCGGTATTAAGTATTATAGTACAGAATACCGAGTTGTACCGAGAAATAAAAAACTCGGTACTACTCGGTATTTTACTTTTTTCAGCTATGTTTTCCATATATGAATATCAAGTTCTTAGTATTCTTCACAAAACTATGAAATACCGAGAAGTAAAAAACTCGGTACAACTCGGTATTAAGTATTATAGTACAGAATACCGAGTTGTACCGAGAAATAAAAAACTCGGTACTACTCGGTATTTTACTTTTTTCAGCTATGTTTTCCATATATGAATATCAAGTTCTTAGTATTCTTCACAAAACTATGAAATACCGAGAAGTAAAAAACTCGGTACAACTCGGTATTAAGTATTATAGTACAGAATACCGAGTTGTACCGAGAAATAAAAAAATCGGTACTACTCGGTATTTTACTTTTATTACCTTTTTTCATACATAAATGGCAAATTATACAGGGAGGATACCATCTTCGCTTGTGGAAATGCAATTATTTTTAGAAGCCAAATTGACGAATTATTGCTATGCGAAGAGCTTGACGTCAACCATATCGACACTTTTGCATATCTTTTGTCTGAAAAAAACAGAATGGTTCCAGGACTGAATCAACCTTTCCTATATGTATCGGCTTTTCATTGGGTTCGTAATCAATTCTACTTAAGGTACATTGAAGATCAATAACTGTATATCATTAATTGACTGAATGGTTTTTTTTAATAGGGTTATTATACTTCAAATAAAGAGGAGTCTACAACATCGTTTGCTGATAATGTAACCAAAGATGCTGTTAAGAATTCAGACATTTTGTTAGTGCCAATCATAAATGAAAAACATTGGATGTTACTGGTTGCAAACTTGAAGAACAAAAAATGGGATTTTATGGATTCATTACCAAAAGCAACGCACAAGTCTATTGCTCCGGAAGTGGTATAAACTTAGAGTTACATTTGCTTTAATATTTTTTATTGAAGGTAATGCTAATAATTTTATTACCTTTCCAGATATCTCATTTATACCATGACGCAGAAGATGCTTTTGAGGAAGATATAACAACATGGCCGATCCATTCTATCCCAAATCTGCCAACACAAGATAACAGTGTTGATTGTGGAATGTTTATCTGTAAATACATGGAAGAAGTTATAAAAAAAAATGTTACTGATTGGGACATCCATAAGAACTGGCAAAGTGATATGCCCTTATTTAGGGCAGAGTTTGCTTACGCCATTTTTTGTAGTACAATAAAATAAATTTATACTTCTTTGCATATGTTTTTTATTTGTGTTTTGTTTAGTTTCGTGAGTTTATAACATAACCCAAATACCGAGAATGAAATGCTAGAATCGAATATTACCTGTTATTCGTGAAATCTTGATCACAATTACATAAACGATGACTGACTTCCTGATTCTGCTCCTGTAAAATAAATTGTTGGATTAGGATTTTGCACGGTTGATTTCACTTTTTTGGCCTTCCTCTTCTCCCAATGATCCTTTAATCTAGCATTTGAAACTCCCTTAGGCCGGCGCTTTGCAGGATCTCTAATTGTTTTGTGGAGCCCTTCAGTTGCCGATTTATTGCTTTTTCCTTCCATAATGTTTTGAACATTTAATGCCAATGCACTCATACCATCTATCATACATTGTTCTGCATCCTCATTACCTTGAGCATCACTGCTAATTTGATATGCGAAACGGCAAATATAATTTCTAAAAATCATGTTTCGGGAACCTTGATTCAACGTGCACAAACTCGGTATTGTAAGCTGGACATTCAACCCACTATAAAGATCGTTCCTAGCAGTTGCTGACCATCTTGGACATAAGTATTTCTGAGGTATATTAGTAACATCCAACTGACTCATCACTCTCATGCAATGAGAACACAGGATTCCCATCATCTCGAACTTTCCGCAGCTGCATTGTATAGTTCCTTCAGCTGCACCAAACAAAACAGTCCACTTGTGTGAATCGAAAGTCTGGTCTATGTTTTTCACGGAAAATGTTGATGAGTCTGGAGAAGAGTGATCAATGCGTAGTCCACCTAAACCATTCAAAAACTCCTCTTCAAAAAACGAATACAACTTTCTTGAATAAAATTTTGCTGCTTGGTTTAGTATCGGACTTCTTTTCATGTAAGGTTGTATCTTACTTTGAGAACATTTGAAAATTTCATCTCGTTCATTCCGACGCCAACTATTTATAAGTTTCTCCAATCCAAGGAAACATTCGGTTAGAGAACTTGTAGCCTTTGAAATCCCATGGCAAACAAAATTTGTAGACTCACTACGTTGTGTAGACAAAATTCCAAGGTTAAAGCAATCTTTGTTGAAAGCTATAGACCACCTATCCCGTATTTTGTACAAATCATTTAACCACTGATGGTTGTGTAAGTCTCCTTCGCTAATCATCTCATTCCATAAACTATCAAATTCCTCCGATGAATCACACTTGTTGAAGCAACTATAAAAAAGGCCTTTAACTTTGTTATTACTATTAAAACACCAAACTTTCGAAGGCGCTTTTTTGTGTATATGCCATTGGCACAACCGATGTCTTGTATTAGGGAATACAAGCTCTATTGCCCTTGCCATTGCTTGATCCTGATCAGTGAATATAGTAATTGGATGTTTATTATCCATAATTCTTAAAAAGGTTTGAAATAACCAACAGAATGAATCAATAGTTTCATCAGATAGAAATGCCATCCCTAATATAATGTTTTGCCAATGATTATTGACTCCAATAATAGGGGCACATACTAAATTATATTTGTTCATACGGTAGCTGGTATCAAAAATTATTACATCCCCGAAGCAGTCATAATCCACTCTCCCCAAACCATCTACCCAAAAAAAGTTTACCAGCCTGTCTTCATCGTCAGTTTGCACATCCCATGCAAATAGATTATCTTCAGAACACCTGTTTTTGAACAATTTGATTAGCGAATTGCAGTCCCCATTCTCAATTTTTGCTCTCCTCTCCTTCTGAATATAGTTGTATGCATCTCTCTTGGTAAAACCAAGATTTTCTACTCCTCCAACCTCCTCAGATAGATAGGAAAATGCATTTATTGTTCTTATTCCCGCATTTGCCATTGATTTCAGAACAGTTGCATTCTCTTCAGTGATGTGCCTGGATGATCTCAACAGATGTTGATCATCCGGTTTTGCCAATTCATGGTTGTGTGTTTCTACCGAATTTTTCGCCGTCCATATCCCTTCTTCACTAACAAAAAATCGCACCATAGCAGGGCATCCTGTTCTTGTGGTTGACTTTCTAAATTTAACCTTCTGTACATTTCCTGTTTCCTTCTTGAACCCAGATTTTGAACACACAAAAACCTTTGTTTTCAACTTCCTGGTACCAGGCCAGTATGAAAGATGTTCTTTCCGAACACTGAAGCCATGCTTATGTGCATATTCGCAATATTTAACATATGCTTCCTTCTCAGATTTGTAAACCCCCTATTAAAATAAATTACATTAAACATTAAAACAACGGAAAAATTACAATCTGTTACAAAAAAACTCGGTACAAGTTCAATACCGAGTTATAAAATACTCGGTACAAGTTAAATACCGAGTTATATAATACTCGGTACAAGAGCAATACCGAGTAATAAATTGCTCGGTACAAGTTTAATACCGAGTTCTATACCGAGTAATAATACATAAAGAACGTAAAAAATTTTTAAAAAAACCTAATACCGGGATGTACTTAGAAATACCGAGAAATACCGAGTATTTTATAACTCGGTATTTCTTCTTCAGAGCTATAAAAAAAATTTTTGAGGCAATATGAACAAATATCGAGCAGTAACAAA
This sequence comes from Dendrobium huoshanense, assembly GCA_016618105.1. NCBI lineage: Eukaryota > Viridiplantae > Streptophyta > Magnoliopsida > Asparagales > Orchidaceae > Dendrobium > Dendrobium huoshanense. The sequence goes on from CM028347.1 coordinate 95,961,571, forward strand.
TTATAAAAAATCAGGTAACATTTAACTAACGATCAATACCGAGTTATCTAAATGTTAGATAAAAGCAAATATGAAAAGGTCAGACGACGATGGATAGCTTACTTGTAAAAAATAGGAAAAATCGTCATCCAAAGTATAAGTGCCAAATGTTTCGTTGAAATCGTCTAACTCTTCCAAAGAAGGAGTTCCCAGAGTAGCTTCCTTCGAATCCATGTAGTCGAAAGCTATGCGAAAGTTGCGAAAACCCTAAACACTGTATAACGTTCTGTGTACAGTGAAGATAATCGGCCAGTAGTTTATATACCCGCGTCTTATAAAGTTTTCCCGCCCATTTAAGCGAAAAATAATCGTCAAATATCCAAAACGCAGCGGGTTTGGGTCGGGTCGTCGGGATGCTACGTGGCTTAAATTTAATGGTGGCCGAACCTATAAAACCATTCGGTCAGAGGACGTAATAATTGTTCCTATAGAAAAGACCAAATTCATATTCCCGAAAAAGAAAAAAGACCAAATTCATTCATCAATCGCTATTAAGGTATAATCCACAATTAACAGTCATATTCAAAAGACACTAGGTGCAGCACCTCGTTACACCCAAAGAAAGCCTGCTCTCACGGTAGGCCAGGAAGGTCTAAGCAGCTGCCACGTCAGACGAGTCAAAATATTTGGTCTAATTTTCACAGTATTCTAAAAAAAGCAATGCCCGCAAACGGAGTTCGAAAAGGTCAATAAAAATGGAAACCAGGACCTGTCACCATAGAATTGTTCGACGTCGCCTTCTCTTCCGGACGAGCGGTTGTTAGGGTTTTTTTTACCCCTCACATTCAATTTTAAAACGCTCGCGTTGCTCTTTTCCCTTTCTCTTTTTCTCTCTCTGGCATTCTGAAAACTTCCTGTATTGTTTTGTCTCGATTTGTTCTATGCCTTTTGTGTGCTAGCTAGAAGCTAGCTCAGTTGGAAAAGGTTTCGAAGTTGTTGATCTGGTGGTGGAGGATGATTGGCCGGCGGAAGGAGGAGGAGGAGGATGGCAGGGCTATGAATCTCGTCTTCCTTCCTTTGGCTTTCAACTCATTCATTGTTGCATCTGAAGCGTTCTCGGAAAAAATCTCATCAGATCGCGATCAAGATTGCTGTTAGACAATAGCCGGCGTCAAATCGCGTTAGATCCATTCATTTCTATCCACCATCCTCTCTCTCTCTCTCTTTCTCTCTCCGTTTTTCCTCTTTTTTTTTTTCTTGTGGAAAGACGTTTGAGGCGATGGACCCTCAACATAGCGGGTGCATGAGTGAAGGTAACAGCAGTGGCTACCCAGATGTCGAGTACATTGAGATGGATCCCACGGGGCGGTACGTCCGGGTATGATTGGATCAAAATAAAATTTTTTTTGTGCATTTTTTTTAGTAATTTTAGGTGTATTCGATATTGTTAACTGTAGGGCTTTGCGTGGATTGAAGGAAAATAGATAAATTGACAAAAATTAGCTCTCTTTTGATTAAATTTTTTATATCATCAAATAAATTCTTAGTTATTGATTTTTCAATATGACGCTTCTTTAATTTTGTTCCCCTCTTCTTGATTTTTTTCCTTATATTACTCTTCTGTTGATATTTGCAGTACAAAGATGTTTTGGGGAGAGGGGCATTTAAGACAGTGTAGGTTTATTACATCATCTGTATTTGCTATATTTAACGATTGTCTTTCTGGCAATGCTAATTGGAAATATAGAGAATATATTTTGTTTTAGCATTAAATTGATTTTTTTTTTCTCTTAAAATCATGTAATAGATATAGAGCTTTTGATGAAATTGATGGGATAGAGGTGGCTTGGAATCAAGTTAGAATCGATGAGGTGTTGCAGTCTCCAGAGAATCTTGAGAGATTATATTCAGAAGTCCACTTGCTGAAATCCTTGAAGCATGATAATATCATTAAGTTCTATAACTCATGGGTTGATGATCAGAAGAAAACTATAAACATCATAACTGAGCTCTTCACATCTGGAAATTTGAGACAGTAAGATCTTAAATTTATTCATCTTTTTGCTATTTCCTTTTTTTTTTTTTCTTTTGTTATAAGTTTTTTCTTTTAATATGCAGATATCGTAGAAAACATAAAAATGTTGATTTGAAGGCAATAAAGAACTGGGCAAGACAAATTCTTCGTGGTTTGGAGTATCTGCACAATCACAATCCACCCATTCTTCATAGAGATCTAAAATGTGACAACATATTTGTCAATGGAAATCATGGGGAAGTTAAAATTGGAGATCTTGGATTGGCTACTGTGATGCAGCAACCTCTTGCCCATAGTGTTATTGGTAATGTTTAAAATTTGTATTTTTATTTTAAAATGCTGATTAGTTTAGTTGGACATTGAAACAATTTTTTAATTTGTTTAGGTACTCCCGAGTTTATGGCTCCAGAACTTTATGATGAAGAGTATAATGAGTTAGCTGATATCTATTCTTTTGGTATGTGCATGCTTGAGATGGTTACTCTAGAATATCCTTATAGTGAATGCAAAAATCCAGCTCAGATTTACAAGAAAGTTACCTCGGTAATCTTTTCTTGAAATTTAAAATCATCATAATGTATATTCAAAATTTTCTTTTTTTTTTTAACAAAAAATTTGGTTTTACACTTTGATAATGTAGGGAATCAAGCCGGCTGCACTTGCTAAAATAACAGATAGTCCAATAAGTCAATTTATTGAGAAATGCTTGGTTCATGTCTCTGCAAGATTGTCTGCCAAAGAGCTTCTGAAAGATCCTTTTCTCCAATGTGACAATTCATCCGAGTCTTGTCATACTCCTATTCAATTAACAGCTCAAGTTCCTAGTGATACCAACTTTCAGTCAATTTCTACAGATGTAGAATCTGATTATAAGTCGCTTCCTATCAGCACTGGTGCAAATAGTAGCCATGAGATCCCTGCTTTTCACATTCTTGAATTTGTGCGAAATAATAGAGGCACTGAATTTAGATTGAAGGCAGAGAAAGTTGATGATAATTCGATCGCGCTTGTCTTGCGGATTGCAGATTGTAATGGTAAATTTTAGAGGAGATTGAATGGATTGTTTTACTTATTAGTATTATTATTTTCATCTCTGTGTCCTATTTGATTAATTTTTAAAACTTTTGCTTGCAGACAATGCGAGGATTGTTCATTTTCCATTTTATTTGGATTCTGACACAGCACATGCAATATCTGCTGAAATGGTGGAACAATTAGAATTGCCTGATTATCATGTTGATTTCATAGCTGATTTTATTGATTTCGTGATTATGAAGCTAGTTCCTGGTTGGAAACCTTCGATAGATAACTCTTCTAATGGAATAATGAGTCCATTGATGGAATGTGAAGTAGGTGGTAAGGATGAAGCTTCGCAGCAGTGTCAATGTGCATTGCCATCTATCATTTCTTCTGTTGATGTTGGGATAGATCAGCTTATTTTATCTCAGCTTGAAGTCAATTCATACAAGAAAGTGGATGAAAATATGTGTCATGCAGATTGCAATTCTTTCTCCAGTCCTGTAAACTATGATGATAAATACTCTCAAGGATCAGCTATGTCCTTAGTGATGACTGCCAGTTGTAAAAGTTTTAGCGAATATGCAACAGACATTGATTCTGCCGCTGCCGATTGTGATATTGGTTAGTTTTAATCTTACCGTTATCTATGGTTTCATTTGGGACAGCTTTTTCATTGCTATCTAAAAATGTTTTTTTAAATTTTTAACTAAAACACTGTTTTAGAAAAGCATTAAGAAAGCTGTCCCAAATGAGCATATACGTGTCACGCGGATTACAGTTATTACTGCAAGCTGTATTGAAGTTTCTCGTTAATATAAACATGCTAAGAACATTATTGTCAATAATTATTTTAGGCAAATGCCAAGAAGAATTGAAAGCGGAGCTTGAAGCTATTGAAGCTCAATATCAACGGTGGTTTCAAGACCTGTCAAGGAGGAGGGAAGATGCTATTGAAAGCGCTAGAAAGAGGTGGTCCATGAAGAAGAGAGATGACTAATTGTTTCTCCTCTTTTTGTAAATTTGATGTATTGCTTTGTTATGTTTTAATTTGAAGGTATACAATAATTGTATAACCAATCAAAAAACATGATATAAAAACATTATGCAGTTATAGAAGATTGTATATGAGTAGTTGATTGAGAATAATAAAATTTTAGAGTATGATATATGTTGGTGGCCTTAGCAATAGCAACTTCTATCAAATTTTATACTGATTTACTCTTCATATTTAATAATTTGATACTTGAATTTTGCTGAACAAAAGAATACTTATTTAGTACATTGAAGTACTTGGAAGTTGTCAATTGTCATAACAGTTATTGATATTATACTATTATCAGCAATCATTGTAATTATAGCTATGAGTGAACATTTTTTTAGCAGCTGTTGCAAATGGTGAAATTAAGGCTTCGTTTGGGACGGCTTTTTTATTGCTTTCTAAAACTCCATTTTAGTACAAAAATAAAAAATTTTGTACTAAAACTCCGTTTTAGAAAGCAGTAAAAAAGCCGTCCCAAACAAAGCCTAAGGCTTTGTTTGAAATGGCTTTCTAAAGCAGCTTTTTAGTATAAATTATTTAATTTTTAAACTAAAAAGTTGTTTTAAGAGCAATAAAAAAGCCGTCTCAAACGAAACTTGATTGTATCTATGGTGATGATGTGCTAGGCATAGCATTTGTTTGAGAAGTAAAACAAGAATATTGAGAAAGTTGAAATTTGAATGATAAAAATGCTTGTTTGGTTTCATGGTAGAATCACAGTGCTAATACTTTCTGTTTTTCCATAATTTTTTTTTCTGTAAAGCCCTGTACTTATGGTAAGGTAATGGTTGCCAAAGCCCCAAACAGAATGGCCAGGTAAGTGCTGCCAAAGCGCCAAACTTTAATGTTCTTTTAATTGAGTTTTATTCAGTTATTTCTGTCTGTAACTATCTTTGTTATTGGTTTCTATTAGACCCTCTCTTGTTCTGTCATTTCTACTGGCAACCAAAACAAATAACCTTCATCAAGGTCTTCTGCTACTACTGCAAAAAAAACTTACAAACTTTTATCAGGTTACAAGCTTTATTCCAAGTACTGATAAACAGAATGTACTTAGGTCATATTAGAGTAGTTTTACAAATACAGAACCCCAATGATCTGACCTTGAGCCTTTCGATTCATAATCGGTTCTAGGGTTGCAAATGAACCGAGCGTTCGATAAGTTACTCGTGGCTCGACTTGATAAGTGTCTGTTCATGTTCGTTTGATAAGGTCAATGGACGAGCTTGAACACTTTTGATAAATAATCGTTAGCTAAATAAATTAGCTTAAATTGATTGATGTTTGGTTCGTTTATGTTCATGAACAATATCGTTTAACGCTCGCAAACAAGCTCATTAATAAGCTTGATTAGAATTATATTAGAGTTTTAAAAATTAAATATTATTGAATTTAATAATTTATTTTTAATAATCCCTTCTAAAATTGTTTAATAATTTATTTTTATATATCGCTTTCGCCTAAAATCATGAACAACTCGTTCTCCAAATAAATATAAGATGAATCATAGATAATTTGTTCGTGAACAAGCTCATTTGATAGCTCCAAAATAGTAATTAGACATGTTCATGAACGGGCTCATTTGATAGCTCAAGAACACTCATTAGATATGTTCGTGAACGAGCATGTTTGATAGTTTAAAAAACTTTGCTAGATATATTCACAAACATGGTCGATATAATTGTTTGTTAGAATGCTCGATAAGGCTCGTTTGTTAAGTTAATGTACATTTAGAAGTAAAGCTAGTTTATAGCTTGATAAGACTCGTTTGTTTAAAGCTCGACAAACACGAAATGAATCGAACATGAACATCCATTAATATAAACGAACCAAATTTGAACATAAAGAAAAAAGCTCGAATCAAACTCGAACCAAACTTGAACAAGCTGATAATAAATAAACTCAAACATAAACACGCACATACTCGACTCTGCTCGATTCATTTGCAACCCTAATCGGTTCTAACTCATTTGATTCTGTCCTTAGCTAAACCAAGTTTGATTATGGGCTTGTGATTGGGGTTCAAATTTAGTATGTGATTAATCAGATTGATTTCAACAGACTATGGAAAGATCAATGAGGTCATATTCGTTGAAATTTTAAAAATAATTTTTTTTCATAGAAATTGTTAACGGTGGTGATTCTCAAAATGTACGGTTGAGATCTAATGTGCAGTCGACAAAAATCTGTAGGCATGATTATATTGTTAAGCATGCATCAAATGATGGAGATCAAAAAAATTATTTGAATTCAAATTCAAATTAGAGCAATTCCTAGCAAAGTTATAGGTTAATTTAAACTTATGCAGGTTATTATTTATAGATAGAGTTCTTCTTTTTGTAAAATTTATTTAGAGAAAGGTGGGTGAGAACTTATGCTTCGTTTGGGATAGCTTTAGATCACTATTTTTTTTCCTACAACAACAATAACAATACAATCAAGCTTTTGTCCCACTACGTGGAGTTGGCTACATGAAATCTTTTTCTCCATTATGTCTTATTAAAAGTCAAATTCTCGTTTAAATCTAATAAAAATAAATTCTCGTTTAAATCTAATAAAAATATTTCATTTATAATATTTTCTACTATCTCTATCTTTCTTAACATAGTCAAATCTAATACCTCTACTTTCCTAATCGGGTATCGGAAGGCTGCCATTTTATGTGACCAAACCATCTAAGGCGACTCTCTCTAATTTTATCTTCCACTAGAGCTACTCCAACCTTTTTGTTAAAACTTGGAGGAGGAGGAAGAACTTGTTCTTCTTGATCTTGAATGAGAGAGAGAGAGGGAGAGGGACAAGAGGGAATACACAAAGATTTGGAGGAAATAAAACTAAGCTTTATTCAGATTTTTCCTCAAATCTTTACACTATTTATAGAGCTTTATAAGGGTGTTATAACTTGCATGAGCAACATAACTTAAAACTAAATCAACTCATAACACTTTTCACGTATTGCTCATTTCGTATCCTATCTCTAAGGGTAAAGCCACTCATCCACCTGAGCATCCTCATCTTTGCAACACTTAACTTAGTATTATGCTTCTCTTTCAATAGCCAACATTTGACACCATAAAGTATTGCAGGTCTCACCGCCATCTTATAGAATTTTCAGCCTATACGCTGTTAGAGTAGACAACTTAAATAGCTGTTCTTACTTCCTATTACCGCTTGACACGTGTACCTCTATACGTTCTAAACTCTATATATATCTGTCATGTATGTAATTGAGAAGGTAAGAAATACAAAGCTTATTTCCTGTCTCGTTCTTATTCTCTGCTTCAAGAAGTGTTAAACTTCTTCATGGTATCAAGAGACTCAGAAGATATCTGAGGACCTGAAGCATGGCGAATCAAGAAGCCATTTCTTCTTCAACAGGAACGTCTCGTGGACCCAACACCGGTCCAACGATTCCGTCCATATCTCCAGAACTCAAGTTTGTCATCTCCAACTTAAAACTTCTTGTTCCTCATTCTCTTACACCGGATAATTTTCCTATTTGGAGTACCCAAATTGCGAAACTCTTCAAAGCAAATGGGTTCTCGGCGTATCTTGATCCACGATCCACAGTGGAGAACGAAAATCCCAATCAAGATTCCACCAATTGGCGAATTACCGATCAAAATCTGGCCACGGCAATGTGTTCTACAATATCGCCGGAAATCTTGCCGTACGTGATTCATCTTGAATCAACACATGAAATTTGGTCGACACTGCAAGTTTGTTTTCAGTCTACGAATCGGTCCAAGATCATCCAGCTCAAAAACGAGCTACACAATATTTCCATGCAAAATCTATCAATGACCCAGTATCTTACTGAGATCAAGAAGATAGTGGATCAAATTGCTTCAGCAGGATCGACGGTGGACTCTGAAGATGTGATTTTATACATCCTAAATGGGCTCCCTCCGGCCTACCAGTCGTTCACCACAACCATACGAACAATGCAAAATACGCTAACTCTAGATCATCTGTATGCCCTCCTGATCAGTGAGGAAATACATCTGAAATCTGCTGCTCTAAAATTTCAGAAACAGCCCGACAACAATGCAGCTCTATACGCGTATCGCGGAAGATCAAAAAGAGGTCGCGGTAGGCAAACACCTGACTCCTCAGCAACGCAAAGATCAAACTCCAACTCAGCCGTTACTTGTCAAATTTGCAAGAAGAAAGGTCATATAGCCGACGCTTGCTGGCATCGTCTCAACCTCAACTACATTCCATCTCAGCCTCAACCCAAGAATACCAGTGCACTTCTTGCAAATAACGACGTCAGTTCAACCATGGATTGGTACATTGATTCAGGTGCATCGTCGCACATGACTAATACCACTGACAACATGACCAGCTATCACAACTATCACGGCAATGACACGGTCACAATTGGGGATGGAAGGTCTGTCCAAATTAGTCACACCGGGACGGGCATCCTTCCAACCCCGTCCAGTAAGCTTTTCTTATCTCGTCTTTTGCATATACCATCATTGTCTTATAATCTCTTATCCATTTCTAATCTTGTAAAGGATAATTCTATTTCTATAACTTTCGATGCTAATGGTTTTGTATTTAAGGATCGAGTGACCAATCAAATCATCCTTAGCGGTCCGTGCAAAGATGGATTATACAAAGTTCCAGTTCAACCTAGCACTACGCCGCCTCAGGCACTCTCGGCCATAAGCAGTTCGTCCTACGCCTGGCATCTAAGGCTCGGGCATCCTCATTATAGAATTCTACAACATATTTCTCATGTTAACCCTTCTCTACATATTTCTTTGTCTAAGTTTCAATGTAATTCCTGCAATTCCTGTAAAGCTAATAAAATACCGTTTGAACGATCTCGCACTCATACTAAAGCTCCATTGGAGTTGGTCCACTCTGACGTATGGGGGCCTTCCCCGGTTTCATCTCAACAAGGATTCCACTATTACGTAATCTTTGTAGATGACTTTTCTAGATTTACCTGGCTATTTCCGCTCATGTATAAATCTGATGTTACTAATGTCTTTATTCAATTTGTCACATTTATTGAACGGCAAACATCTCGAAAGCTTAAAATAATACGAACTGATGGCGGTGGCGAGTTTGTCAACAAGAGATTTCAAGAGTTCACAAAGTCACTCGGAATCAAGCACCAAACATCATGTCCATATACTCCGGAGCAAAATGGAATTGCTGAACGGAAACATAGGCACATCATTACCACCACAAGAACTCTTCTTCAAACAGCCGGCTTGCCGATGACTCATTGGCTTGATGCTGCCTCCACTGCCACGTATATCATTAATCGTCTACCATCCATAAATACTGGAAATGTGTCACCACTACAAAGGATGTTCAACACTATACCTTCCTATGAACACCTTCGTCCTTTTGGCTGCGAGTGTTATCCACTCTTGCCTCCGACTAACCGAACAAAACTCACACCTCAATCAGTGGCGTGTATTTTCTTGGGTTATTCCGATAGCATGAAAGGCTACAAATGCTATAATCCCATCACAGGTAACACCACAATCTCCAGGCATGTAAAATTTAATGAACTTGTTTTTCCCTGTTTAAACAGATCCTCAAATACGTCTACGAGCACAATCACCGTACCCCCTCCTCTGCTTGTTCCTGCATCAACAATTTTGCACCAGCCTCAAATGTCTAAACAGCAAACATTGCAACCATCACACCAAGATTCACCTGTGGTTCAATCAAGTCATACTACCAACACCAATCAAGACACATCCGCAGCACCGTCTTCTCATCATCATCCTCAACATCCCATGACTACGCGTACTAAAACTGGTAAACTTAAGCCAATTCAAAGACTTAATCTGCTTCATCAGGAACAAATCTCAAGTGATCCTACCAACTACAACGAAGCCTGCAAGAAAATTGAATGGCGAAATGCCATGGCAGAAGAATTTCTTGCTCTCCAAAAACAAGGAACTTGGGAATTAGTTCCGCCACCATCAAAAGGTTCTATAATAGGTTCAAAATGGACATACCGAACGAAACTTAACTCAGATGGATCGATAGCTCGATTCAAGGCACGTCTGGTGGCTCAAGGAAATCAACAAGAACTTGGAATTGATTACAACGATACCTATAGCCCGGTGGCAAAACTACCGACTATACGCATATTATTCACGATTGCACTATTTCATAAATGGAAAGTTCACCAACTCGATGTTGCGAACGCTTTTCTACACGGCGACATCAATGAAACCGTTTATATGCGTCAACCAAAGGGATTCGAAGATCCATCCAAACCGAATCATGTTTGTCTCCTACGAAAGGCGATATATGGATTACGTCAAGCTCCTCGTCAATGGTACACTACGTTCACATCCTATCTTCTTCAAATAGGATTTCAGCAAAGTCAATCCGATCCGTCTCTCCTTCTGCTGCACCGAGATAACCTTCAAATCTATCTTCTCGTATATGTGGATGACATATTGATAACCGGTAACTGTAACCAAGCCATGATTGATCTTATTGATCAATTAAAATCCAAGTTTACTATGAAGGACTTAGGGGCAGCACACCAATTCCTAGGAATCAAAATCGAATTCAATCAAGATATGTATTTTCTGTCTCAATCTCTTTATGCTAAGCAAATCGTTCAAATGGCCGGATTGCAGGATTGCAATTCGGTCGCTAACCCCTGTTTTTCTAAACCTGCTGTTTCAGTAACCGATCCCCAACCATGCTTCGAAGCACCATTGTACAGACGTATCATTGGATCGCTACAATACTTAACATTGACGCGGCCAGACATTGCTTACGCCGTCAATGTTCTATCTCAACACATGCACGATCCGGCTCCGCAACATACTCTGATGCTCAAGAAGTTGATTCGATACATTAAAGGATCTACAGAACTCGGCATACCCATAACAAGATCAAATCTGCAGCTCCGCACATTCTCGGACGCCGACTGGGCATCTGATCCAGTAACCCGGAAGTCGACTTCTGGTTATTGCTCTTTCCTGGGCAATACACTAGTCTCATGGACAGTCAAAAAGCAATCTACCGTCTCTCGATCGTCAACAGAATCAGAATATCGTGCCTTGGCAGCAGCCACGACAGACACGATTTGGATCCGTCGATTACTTTTAGACTTCCGCATTATCGTCTCCGATCCAGTAGACATATTCTGTGACAACATGTCTACGATAGCTTTGGCGAACAACCCGATTTTCCATGCTAGAACAAAACATATAGAAATCGATCAACGATTTGTTCGAGATCATATACAACAAAAGCATATCAACCTGCGTCCGGTCAGTACAATAGATCAGCTTGCGGACATTCTCACAAAACCGTTATCTACAAATCGGTTCAAACTTCTTCGCTCCAAACTGACTGTTAACACTTACTCGTCAGTTTGCGGGGGAATGTTAGAGTAGACAACTTAAATAGCTGTTCTTACTTCCTATTACCGCTTGACACGTGTACCTCTATACGTTCTAAACTCTATATATATCTGTCATGTATGTAATTGAGAAGGTAAGAAATACAAAGCTTATTTCCTGTCTCGTTCTTATTCTCTGCTTCAAGAAGTGTTAAACTTCTTCATACGCTTCTTGCACAAAAATCAATCAATAAGTAATGCAAAAAAAATCGATGAGTTTGCAACAAGTGCTTAGTCGGGACTGTTAGCAGCTTATTGTTGGCTGTATCCACCGGCTGCCGCCCAATAATTGTTCTAAAACTGCTTCGCTGCTATTACGCCATTACTGCATATTCCAGACTGTTATATCAATCAATCCAAAGTAGAAATCAACAACTGGTTGCTGTGCAGAATTGAAAATAGCGAGATTGCTTGTTAATCAACAATTAAAGATAATCGAGAGTGCTATTTTAATTTTTCTGGGAGAAAAATCCAACGATAGGCTTAGTGAAAGAAGATTAGTCTTTGTTTGGGACGATTTTTTTGTTGCTTCTTAAAACAGCTTTTCAGTAGCAAGAAAACCGTCCCAAACAAAACCTAAGACTTCATTTGTGACAGCTTTTGTATTGCTTCTTAAAATCATTTTTTTGTAAAAGAAATTTTAATACTAAAAAGCTGTTTTAAAAAAAAGAAGAAAACCATTTCAAAGGAAGCCTAAAAAAATAGAAATATTGTTGCCTATAATAAGTAAAAAGAGAAGGAAGTTAAGCATAGTCATTTAGGCTTTGTTTGGGAAGACTTTCTTACTGTTTCTTAAAGCAGTTTTCTAATATAAAAATTTATTTGTTGTACTAGAAAGCTGCTATAAGAAGCAATAAAAAGTCGTCCCAAACGAAGTCTTAGTCTTCGTTTGATTAGGTTTATTTTCTCAGTTTGAGGTTGAATAAGCGGTTATTCATACTTTTTAGTTGTTTGGAAATACAGCTTATCCATAATTCATTTTCACAATACAACGTTTTTTTAGCAGTTCCGAAATTTCTATACTACCTGCTTACTCCGTTACAAAAATGAGTTTTTAAAGCATATTGTCCAGTTTACCCCTATGGTCAAGCACGCAAGTCTGTGACCTTCCTCTTTTCAAAGCTTCGGTATTGAGCAGATCATTAATTCAATTTTTTAGTTGTATAGGATGCATTATCTCTAAGAAAAATTCTTTTGTTTTGAAGAAAATAATGAAAGTCAAGCTACAAATATTCACTCCCAAAGTCTGTTAATAATATTTTAATGTAAGATAAAAATGGATCCAATATAAATAATAAAATGTTAACAGATGGAGACCACTTCATATTTTTAATGAATAAAATAAACCTATGAATACTTCGCTAAACTCCATTTTTTCAGTGGTTACAATTTTTTTTTTTGTTTATGCTTATTCCGTCACAAATCGGAGTTTCAAAAGCAAAATGTCGGATCAAGCCCTACCGGTATGACCCCCACCGTAAATCTATTATTTGATAAGAAAATAAATTAATTTTCCAACATTAAAATATTTTTTTGTTTAAGTTGAGTTTTTTTTATAGAAGAATTAATAACGAAATATTGTAAGTATAATAATAAATTAATATGATTTAAATTTTATCTTATTTGTAGTAAAAATTATGTTGTATGTTAAAAAATTATGAGTTAGAAAACTTTTGATATTATAAATTAGTAGATAATTAATTTTCATGGGCAATTATGTCTGTTATAATAAAATCTCAAAAGCAAAACTCCTAAACAAACAATTTAAATTTACTTTAAAGTATTAATAAGCACTTTTAAAAATATTACTCAAACATATCTCATTATTGAAACTCAATTTTATTGAATGGCTTTTTCTCAACCTCCTTTTCTAAAACTCTTTTTTATGCAAGCATAAACCAAATCAAACGAAACCTTAGAATGTGAAACGAACCTTGATGTATTTTAACTGACTTTTATATAAATTAATAGTAGTTGAGTAGTTGAGTCAACAAAGTAGGGAGATATACAAACATGAAAATTGAAGAATCAATGCCTTCAAAGTTTTAAGTAGGTTAGTGTGTATGCATCTTAGTTTTCATTGTGTTTTTCTAAGTTTAATTTATCAAATTAATCTAAGGGTGATGAACATAGTTTAAAATATGGAAAATATTTTATTCTAAAGTAATTACATGTATTTATAAATTAATATTTATTTATAAAATATTTACAATTTTAATTAATCTTTTAGACTTCATTTAGAAGCTAAATGCAATACACACATGAGGTTCTTTTTAGTAAATTCTAAACATAAAATTAAGGTAGAAAAGATTATTATTGATACATCATCACAAATTTATCTTGATTGGGCACGAATCTTGAGGCAAAAAGCTATTTGGAAACTTCAAAGATTAAATCCGGAAGCACCCAAACTCTGATTTCAGCGAGCTTACAGTCAAACTGAGCGTCTCGGAAATACGAACCCAACGACACCAAATTCAACCCAATTCGAGCCCAAATGGGTCCAAATCAAGGACTCAAAGCCTTGTTGGAAGGTTCAAAAAACAATTTGAGTTACCAAATGGTCTCCGATTTTAATGAGCTTATACTCGAATTGAACGGATCGACGAGACAAATCCAACGAGCCCAAGATTGATGAATTTCGACATCATTAAGGCCTCCAAATGTCCAACGAACGATGCACAATTGAAGGGTTCAATATCGGTCGTTCATTCAAACCACTTCTAATTCGCCCCTGATCTCACACCTATTTACAAGCCATGCCACTTCAGAAAAACTATAAATAGAGCCCTCATTCTTCACAAGAGGGACTCAAGAGGGACTCAAGTGAAGAGAGAGAAGAAGAAGGGAAGAAGAAGAGAAAGGGGAAAAGGAGAATCCTCTCCTCCTCGACCATCGCCGGAGCTCTTCCCGCCGCCTGAATACGTCGGAATTCTGCCGGATATTCGGGAGAACGCCATAATTTTGCCCAACTTCCATGGGATGCGAAAATTCTTCTCAATTAAAGACAGAGTTCCCTCCTGACGTCGAAACTCCACCCAAGTGATGCTGGAGTTCTCCTCGTCCACCAACAGACATCGGACTTCTACCCGACACCTGACCTTCACTCTTCGCCAAGTTTCTACCCGATTCCAGACTTCTACAGGTTATCGAACTTTCGCTGGACGTATATCTGAATATGGATTTCTTTTCATTGTTGGACTTCTACCTGACGTCGTCCTTCTGACCTTCATCGTCAGACACAGTCCTTCGAGGCTCCCTCGCAAGGCAACTGTCCTTCTAACCTCCGTCGCCTGTCGACTACGGTCCTCCTGACTTATGTCGCCCGCCGACTACGCTCCTTCTGACTTACATCGCCCACCGACTACAATCTTTCCGATCTCTGTCGCCCGCCAACTACGGTCCTCCTAACTTACGTCGCCCGCCGACTATAGTCCTTTTGACCTCCGTCGTCAGCCGACTACGGTCCTCCTGACTTACGTCGCCCACCGACTATAAGCCTTCCGACCTTCGTCTCTCGCCGACTACGGTCCTCCCGACCAAATGAACATGTCAATAGTGATTCTTTATATTCATATCATGTAATGTACTCTATAAAATGTACATCAAGCTAAGGTCTTCTCCCAAGGAAGGGCCTCAAATCGACTGCAATACTAGTGGATTCATTCAAACTGGGCTAGGCTCCGTGTTTTTTCCCCCTTTTCAGGGGTTTTTCACGTAAAAATCTTGGTGCCTAATAAATGCTAGACCCTCTCTCTTATCTGATTGCGTGCCGGATTTTCGTACAACGCTAAGACGATAAACTTTATATTTCTATACCGCCGCGAATACTCCTGGACGCAACAATTATGATTATTTAATCATCATGCAAAACATACGTTAGGCTATCTTTAGAAAAAACCTACACTTAAAATATATTTTTTAAGCTTGAAAAAGGAAGGGCCTTTTCATGAAAAATTTTTAATACAAAAGAAATAATTTCATAACTAAGATAAAATTATAAAATAAGGAGGTAATCTCAGTCCCAAAGAAAAATAAAGAAAAATATCTAAAGAAATATGATCAAAAGTCCTAAATTCTATATGATTTTACTACATTAATTTAATTCGATGATTTGATTTTATCGCTCTATATGATTTCTTTACTTATTTGAGTATTAATATGATAATTGTTTTAGTGATTTGACACTCGTACTTATTTATTGTCTTCTATATCATATAGTTTTACTATTTCTGCACAAATTCAATGATCGTGTGAATGCTAATTTTACATATGATTTGACTGTTGACATACATATCGCTCCTTAGCTTTTGTTGAGTTTAGTTATTGATTTTGGTGACATGCTGGGCTTGTGAGCTCATTATATATGTTTAAATTTTTTGAGGTCATGACAGATGATCATAATGTAAGATTGACCAGGATTTCTCATTTCTTAGATATAGCATTTTAATTTCTTTTTATTATTATTGAACTAGCTAGGTCTCAAAATTTCAAAAACAATATAATGACAAATGAATTCTTTGAATTGAAATATATATATATATATATATATATATATATATATATATATATATATATATATATATATATATATATATATATATATATATATATATATATATATATATATATATATAGGCTTTAATTATGTCTACATTAATAGCATTATATATGAGTTGACTAACAAGTTCTTGGATTTAGTCATGAAAGTAGACTATAAAAATTATTTTCATCAAATGAAAGTACTAGGTTAAACCAAATGCTAAAAAAATAAATAATCAAAGAGCTTAAACCAAAAAGATATATATATCTTTTTAAATCTTGCCATTTGTCCTAAAATCTTTCTCTTACTCCCTAAAATATGTTGATAAGTATTTAAGCTTAAAATATTTCTTAATTAGGGCCATCCAACAGAAGCTAATTAGCCACAAGTTTATATATAATTCAATAAATTTCTTTTCAATAGAAGATTGACAAATGATGTAAACTTTGTCCTGTAAGTTTAACTTCACATATATGTACATATATACATGCAAGCCAATTTTTTAAAGAGCTGATGGAGGCAAAGCCAGCTGAAAAAACATAAAATAACGCATCATTAACAGCTAATAAATCCTACACATCATACTTTTTGTCTTGTAAAGAGCAAATATTTATGTTTATAATTATATCTTTGGTTATACATAATCCACAGTAAGTGAAATATCTACAATTGTCATCAGAATGATTAATGCAGATGACATATTAATCATATTTATAACGTAATATAGGCTTCGTTTGGGACGGCTTTTTAACTATTTCTTAAAGCAATTTCTAGTATAAAAGTTAATATTTTTATACTAAAAAGCTGTTTTAAGAAGCAGTAAGAAAGCAGTCCCAAACGAAACTCTTATCGTGTGATTTATGTCCAAGATTCAAATGATTTGGATCTA
>CM028347.1:95978977-95996764 GCA_016618105.1 Dendrobium huoshanense
TAATTAAAGTGCAGTTGGCCTATGGACATTTATTTGATTAGTTTGTGGATTTATATTGATGTGCTTACCTGATTGCGCTTAGAAATATCTGCTTTTTCTAGGTTTCTTTCTTGCATGCCATTTTTGTTTTTGCCTGGATCGTATTAGGCTCATTAAGGACTATAAAATTCTTCTACTTGTAATTAATCTTTAAAATTTAAGTTTTAAATAACATAGAAACTTAACGCACCTAGGGAATTGCCGGAATCGTCCGGGGTCGCGTGCATATTACTGCATCTTTCTTTCCTTGTTATAAGACATCTCCCTGCCTGCGGGTAGAGTCCGGATAATCTGGCCTATGAGGATGAAGTGCCGGATCTAGGGAGACTCAGTCTTTTCTAAAAATTTATTTTCTATAAGCCTGTTTTTAAACTTCTATAGCATTCATGAGCTGACATTTTAACTAGCATGCATTGCATTAGAAATCAATTTAATTAAAATTTAATTGCATTAGCTAGGGGCATTCACCCGACATAAGTCCAGGACCACTTAGGAAATTCTCTAGATGTCGGTCCTATTTCCAATAAACTGTACCTCCCACCCATGTTTCATAATTGACCTGATAGCATGGTTTTGAAACGATTAGGTGGTTAGCTGGCTCCCCCAATCCATGCCGGGATAAGTCCAGATCTTTGCATCGAATTAGCTAGGACACTGATCTTAGTGTGTGTCGAACACTAAGTCCAACCTAGATTTAGGATTCGAGGCTACTACATTCGGGCTCGTAGTATGCCTTAAATAGTAGGTAGGTCCCTTCTTTTCAGGGACCCTAAATCCTATTTATCCGCGTCACAGGATGACGCCACCTCCATCCTTCTCTCACGCATGTGATTGGATGTCTTGACTTTTATTTTCCCCAGTTTCTCTCTAGTACCCTAGAGCCTCTGAATGTTGGTTTGAGCTACGCATGTCGATTCATCCCTTCGGACCTTTCTTCCCTTTGAGTAGGATTTCCTAGTCTATACCCTTGTGTCGATCCCACTTTAGGAGAGGATAATATATAATCCTTAATCGAGAGTTTTCTCAGGCTCCGGCCTGGGATGTAACTAACCACGGGGGCTTGCGCCCGTGGGAAACTCAGTCCCACATCTACTAAACCCCATTTGAGCTCTTGCATCGGACGGGGGAAACCCGTGACTAGGTCGTGTATATTACTACCCATCGGGGTGTGTAGGTGAAAGCCTCTATCCTCAATGGTCAGTCGTATGCGCGATCCAATCTGTCCCTTCCAAACGACCCGTTCGCGCGGTGCTCTTTCGGAGGTCCACACCTGGGAGCCATCCAGGACGATCAAATTGGTCGGATCGTCCCGGGACGATATGGAGATCGGCCGGGCTGCCGGGCTGATCTGAGTTTTATAAAGCTGAAATCAGTCGTTTTGAAGAGAGAGAAAAACATTTTAAAATATCTAATTTCAGCCGAGGAGAGAGAAAGTCGAGGGCATCTTTGGAAAAGTTAATTTTCGGGCGACGCAGAGCCGTTTTCGTCCAACGAGACTATTCAGGAAATTGCTGTACGCAAGGTAAGGCACATTCCGCCTTTCTCAATTTTCAGAACCGTCGTGTTTGGCGATGTTTTATGTCCGGATTTTGTTTCCGTTAGCGATTTTCGTCCGTATCTTTTGATTGATTCAGTTTTTACCGTGTAACTTTTTGTATATTGTTGTCGTGCCGAGTGTGCACGTTTTGACTATATTTTGAAGATTTTTGTCCGGGTATTTTTGATTCGACTGTGTTTTTAGTAGACTGAATTTTTCTGTGAACTTGGAAATTCTCTGTGCAGTAGAATAAATGTTCTGAAATGTTGATATCTATATTCTGTGCAAATTTGGTAAATTGTTATTTTCAGAAAAATTGTGTAAATTATGTATACTGCCGTTGTGCTGCCCTATTTTTGGATAATTTTCGATTTGTCCGGAATTCTTCTGATTTGATATGCTATCTGTATATGCTATAAAAAGGGAGTTATAAGGGGCCTGGATCCTATGAGATTCAGTTAGTGTCTGAGAAATCTGAAATGAGCTCAATATGAAATATGATATCTGTTCTGTTCCGGATCCGAGGAAATCTGTTTAGGTGCTATAAGCACTATATATGTATTCTGGTGCTATATGCACATCTGTTCTGGTGCCGTGAGCACAAAGGGAGGCATAAGGGGCCTGGATCCTATGAGATTCAGTCAGTGTCAGGGAATTTAGCTATTAATTAAATATATGATATCTGATTTGATATGATTCTGATTTTCGTATCTGTTCTGTAAGCAGATCTGATTATGATTTCCGTACGATATGAATATGATTCCGATCTGTATGATATGATTCTGATATGATTCTGATACGATTTTGTTCTGTTCTGATTCTGTTCTGATTTCTGTACGGATTTATCTGATGTGTTGATTTTGAGATTCTGAGAATTTTGATTGGAGGTTTGTTGCTTTGCTGAGCTGTTGAGCTCACCCTTGCTTTCTGGTAGTTTTCAGGTTCTGGGAAAGGGAAGGAAGTCCAAGATTAGATTTCAGAGTCTGATCAGTATAGGTATTATTTTTTACCTTTTGATTTTTGTACAGTCATGACTTTTCTGTTCTGTCTTTCTTTCTGTCCAAAAGCCATGTACTGTATTTGTAGATGATTGTTTTGAGGAAAAGAAAAGATAGATGTTTTGTTCCGCTGCATTTGATGTTTTTAGTAGCTCTGTGTTTGTCTGTTTTGTTTACAATGTTTGAAAGAATCAGTTCTGAAGCAAATTCCAAAGCCAGATCCTGGTTAGTTTTTCTGTCGCGACTCGGTACGAACGGGATCCGTCTCATCTCGGGTCGGGTCGTGACAATACATCCCAAGTAAATGTATTAATGGCCATCCGGGATCAGGAGAATGTGAAATGACCACACCCTTTGAAGCCCAATGTCGGAAACCAGGAGCAATATTGTCACTTTCACCGTAGCCGTGGGCACACTACTGAAACATGTTGGCAGCTCAAGGAAGAAGTTGAGAGACTGATCCGACAAGGATATCTCCGACAATTCATCAAGAATACACCAACCCGAGATGAAGTTGGTCCGACTGGGGGGCAGAATCAACAACAAAGACAACCATTGAATAATGTTCAAATGGTTGGAGAGATTGAATGATCACGCACTTCGTGTATTACTTGTCTTGTTGTCATTTTTATGTTGAGTTGAGTGTCACTTCGATATCTTCTTCCAAGTAAAATGTTGTCGTATTATCACCGTACGTAGATCTTGTGTGTTGAGTACTTTGTAATTTGTAAGTTGTACTAGGGAACAATTATACTATGCTTATGTAATGCAGTAATAGAATGCTCATGTTGTTGTGATATGATTTTTCCTCTTATGAAAGATAAGAAAAAACTTCTCAAACTCTTTCTTCGTGATTCGAGAAATACACAATCCATATTGTATCTCAATCACCGGACGATCAATCCCAGGGGGATTTGATTATGGCCTCATCCACACAGGTTAACGTTGTCGAGCAAGGCTCCGACATACAACCTCGGATAGGTCTTACATCCTTGGTGGATTCTCTCGACCTCTTTCATACAGGTTAATGTCATCGAACAAATGTTCTGACATACAACCTCAGATAGGTCTTACATTCTCGGTGGATTCTCATGACCTCATCCACACAGGTTAACGTCGTCAAACAGGGCTCCGACATGCAACCTCGGATAGGTCTTACATCCTTGGTGGATTCTCTCGGCCTCATCCACACAGGTTAACGTCGTCGAGTAGAGCTCCGACATACAACCTCGGATAGGTCTTACATCCTTGGTTGATTCTCTCAGCCTCATCCACACAGGTTAACGTCGTCGAGTAGAGCTCCGACATACAACCTCGGATAGGTCTTACATCCTTGGTGGATTCTCTCTATCTCTTCCATACAGGTTAATGTCATCGAACAAATGTTCTGACATACAACCTCGGATAGGTATTACATCCTTGGTGGATTCTCCTGACCTCATCCACACATGTTAACGTCGTCGAGCAGGGCTCCGACATACAACCTCGAATAGGTCTTACATCCTTTATGAATTCTCTCAAACTCTTCCACACAGGTCAATGTCATCGAACAAATGTTCTGACATACAACCTCGGATAGGGCCTCTACTCGTCATCAGACTTCTGCTCGTCGACGAATCTTCGTCGATCTTCTACCCGACGTTGAACTTCTACCTGACATCGGACTTCTGCTCGTCAGCAGACTCCTACTCGTCGTCGGACTTCTGCTCGTCAGCGGACTTCTACTCGTCGTCAGACTTCTGCTCGTCGACGAATCTTCGTCGGTCTTCTACCCGACGTTGAACTTCTACCCGACATCGGACTTCTGATCTTCAACGGACTCCTACCCGACGTCGGACTCCTGCTCGTCAGCAGACTCCTACTCGTCGTCAGACTTCTGCTCATCAACGGACTCCTACTCGTCGTCGGACTTCTGCTCGTCAGCGGACTCCTACTCGTCATCGGACTTCTGCTCGTCGAAATTCGTCGGTCTTCTACCCGACGTTGAACTTCTACCCGACGTCGGAATTCTGCTCGTCAGCGGACTTCTACTCGTCGTCAGACTCCTGTTCGTTGACGAATTTTTGTCAGTCTTCTACCTGACACTGAACTTCTACCCGACGTCGTACTTCTCCTTGTTTTCGGACTTCTGCTCGTCAGCAGACTACTACGCGTCATCGGCTTCTCGCAACGCATTCTCGAACTCTCCCCTTTGGCTCCACACTCGATCGTCCATCGCCAGCAAACCTCCGCTCAGATGAAAAAGATATCCCGTAAGCTTCTGCACGCGAGGAGGGGCGCTAATTCGAGTAGGGGAAGTTTCTCGCTCGCAAATAGTCGAAGCCTCAACCGCCAATAAGCCGGAGGGAGAGGAAGAAATCCCGTAGGCTTCTGCGCGCGAGGAGGGGCGCTAAGTTGAGCAGGAAAGAATTCCAACTCGCAAATAGCGGAAGCCTCAACCGTCAGTAAATCGGAGGGGGAGGAAGAAATCCCGTAGGTTTCTGCACGCGAGGAGGGGCGCTATTCGAGTAGGAAAAAATTCTAACTTGCAAATAACAGAAGCCTCAACCGTCAGTAAACCGGAGGGGAGGAAGAAATCCCATAGGTTTCTGCACGCGAGGAGGGGCGCTATTCGAGTAGAAAAAAATTCTAACTCGCAAATAACGGAAGCCTCAACCGTCAATAAACCGGAGGGGAGGAAGAAATCCCGTAGGTTTCTGCACGCGAGGAGGGGCGCCAGTCGAGTAGGAAAAAATTTCAACTCGCAAATAACGGAAGCCTCAACCGTCAGTAAACCGGAGGGGGAGGAAGAAATTCCGTAGGTTTCTGCACGCGAGGAGGGGCGCTATTCGAGTAGGAAAAAATTCCAACTCGCAAATAGCGGAAGCCTCAGCCGCCAGAGAACTGGAGGGAGAAAGAAAGAGAAGTTGCAAGTTTCCTAAGGGCCTAGGAGGCCTATTTATAGGTTTTGAGGAGAATAAGAGGGAGTTATTGCAGTTTTGTAATTTCCCTATTTTTCTAGATTTTTTCTGAATTTTTTGGAATTTTTTGTAAATTTTTTGGACCCAAAAATAGCCAAAAAATGCTATTTTCGTACATGTGGGGCCCACAAAGTCGGTGGGCCGAACCGACCTACCTCACTCCGGAAAAAACCACGGACAGCGCACCGATCCGCGTGAAAAACCACGCGGATCACGTCCAGCCTTTGGCTGGCCGCCGGCAGCTACCCTAGCGCGGCAGCCAGCAAGCACGGCCAGGAGACGCGGCAAGCCCCGCGGGCGCGGGCGCGCGGTTCGACCGCAGGCGCGGGCGCGCGGTTCGCTTGAAGGCGCGCGGTTCCTCGCCGGCGGCCGCGGCGGCCGGCCGCCCGGTCCGGCCAGTTCGGCCGCCCGGTCCTTTCCGGGCCCAAATTTCGCCCCAGGAAGACCAAATCGGACGTTTTTGGGGTCCCCGGACACGTTTTTTGACATTCCAGACTCGATTTCGGCACTTTCAGGGCCGTTAGAACCTCCTACACGCAAGATCAATTCTTAGTCACTCCAGAAAATTCTTTAAAATCTGTGACGCATATTTTAGGACTCCTGGGGCTTCGACGTCCGAAAATAGGGTGGCAACTGATACGCATCTCAAAATTATCTTGATCGGGCACGAATCTCGAGGCAAAAGATAGTTGGAAACTTCAAAAATTAATTTCGGGAGCATATGAACTCCGATTTCAGCGAGCTTACAGTCAAACTGAGCGTCTCAGAAATACGAACCCAACGACACCAAGATCAGCCCAATCCGAGCCCAAATGAGTCCGAATCAAGGGTTCAAAGCGCTGTTGGAAGGTTCAAACCGCAATTTGAGTTACCAAACGGTCTCCGATTTTGACGAGCTTATACTCGAATCGAACGGCTCGACGAGACGAATCCAACGAGCCTAAGATCATCAAATTCCGACTTCATTAAGGCCTTCAAATGTCCAACGAACGGTGCATGATCAAAGGATTCGATATCGACCGTCCATTCAAACCACTCCCTGTTCGCCCTTGATCTCACGCCTATTTACGGGCTATGCCACTCCAGAAAAACTATAAATAGAGCCCTCATTCTACACCAAGGGGGCTCAAGTGAAGAGAGAGAAGAAGAAGAGAAGGAGAAGGAGAAAGGGGAATAGGAGATTCCTCACCTCCTCGACCACCGCCGCCGGAGTTTTCCTGCCGCCTGAAGACGCCGGAGCTCTGCCGGATTTTCAGGAAACGCAGGGAATTCGCAGGATTTTGTGAATTTCGTGGAAGAAACAAGTTGTATTTGGATTATCCCGACTTGTGGGACGAAATCCGCCATTTGTAATCTACGAAAACACTAGTGGAAATTTGCAACTGGGCGAGGCCCCGTGGTTTTTCCCATTTTTGGGTTTTCCACGTAAAAACTCTTGGTGTTCACTCCTTCTTCTTGTTTGTGTGTTAAACTTACGTGCAACGCTCGGACGCGAATTTACAAACTCTACCGCCGCGTATTTTCTAACACGCAACAATATCTATTGAAGATTATTTATTTATTTGTTGTATATTTTGTATTAGACTCTATTATATTATGATTATTTATTATATTTCTTAAATTGTACATAGTTATATTATATATATTTCTCATATCTCTTAAATGATACTTTGCTATGTTATGGTTGTTTGTTATTTCGCTTGAATTGCACAATATTGTATCCATTTTTCATGTTCGAACTTTGTTAAATTTTGTTTGAATTATGCTGGAATCATTTTTGAAGCTTGATCAACGCTTCTTTGATTCAAGTTCAAGTCTCACTCTAATCTTGTTCGTATAGAATTTTAATTCCACTTCAACCATGTTCGAATCATGTTTGAACCTTATTTGATCCTTAATCAGACCATGACCAAACCCTATCCAATTCATGATTCCAACAAAAATTTAATATGATTTAGGCTTTGTTTGGGACTGTTTTTTATTGCTTCTTAAAATAGTTTTTTAGTAAAAAAATTAAAAGTTTTGCCTTTGAAAGTTGCTTTAAGAAGCAATAAGAAAGCTGTCCCAAATGAAGTCTTAGGCTTCGTTTGGGACGGTTTTTTTATTGCTTTCTAAAACGGAGTTTAAGTACAAATTTTTTTATTTTTGTACTAAAACTCCGTTTTAGAAAGCAATAAAAAAGCCGTCTCAAACGAAGCCTTAAACATGGACCAAACTCTACTAGAATATGTTTTGAATCTTGTTCGAACAAATATCAGCCATGATGAGCTTTGAATAAGCACTACACAATCAAGAATTGGGAGCATTTTGAACGGAAATAAACCTTATGCATATTTTTTTTCAAGGAAATAAATACTATATATATATATATGTATCTCATTTTTTTTAAGAAGAAGTAAGATATTTTATTCATTTATAATTACAATCATAAGCTTTAGTAAATTTATTATTAGTATATATATATATATATATGGTTAGAAATTTAGTAGACATAGATTGAGAAACACAATTTAACTTGCATGAATATGTCACACAAAAATATAAAGAGAGAATCATGAAAAAATGAGATACATAATTTTACATGAAAAATCTGAAAGTGAAAAATCATTGGGTATGTAATAGTTAAATATAAATACTTACATACGAGTTGGTAATTATAATGATATGTTTTTCTCATAGTTAGAGAAGATGGATTTATAATGTAAAATTTCAAACCACATGCACTTATCTTTAGTTATGTACTATGTTATCAATCAAAGGTGGGCGGTGGACATTAAAAGTAAGAAGGCAAGTAACATCCGTGTTGATTAACAGCTAGTAATGGTCATTGAACGTTAATGATGGGTGTCAGATGATAGACAATGACAATTGATGCTCATAAAGAACAAGAAGTTGGTGTGTGACCTTTCTCTGGCTATCACAAAAGGACATAAGACAAAAGAAGCAACTAAGAAGCATAGATTGGAGGTTTCAAATAAGGATCAAAATTCTAGAATTCTCCTACCAAAAATGAAGACAAATGATAAACATGCAAGATCCCATGTTTACACACACTAAGCAATATGTACTTTTTCGACACAACCCTTCTCCTATCATCAGAGAATACCCAGCATCTAAGGAAGCTTAATATAAGTAGGGATGGACATAACACTACAAATGGTTGATTTGACGTTTCAAATGGGTGTAATAGCTTTGAGGTTTTCTTACGAATCAAATATTTCTCTACGCTAACTTTATGCTAATAATGTGTTGAAATATTATCTAATTGTAAATTTAGAGTGAAGCATTTTCATTATTTATACTATGTTGTACTAGATTAATGTTTAAATTAGATAAACCGATCATTTCCTTATTTTAGAAAGTGATTGGAAGATCTATCCTCTTGGAACGCTCAATGGAACTAATTATGCTAAGATTATTGGATAGCCAACGATAGTAACAAAAAAAATTAAAGAAGTCAAATAAATATAATTTGTTATTTTTTTTTAATAAAAATTTAGAAAAAAAAAATATTTAGGATAGCCCAAATTGAAACATATCAATTAAAAATAATATATATGATAAAATATATCACCCTTTCTCAAATTTAGAGAAGACTTCAGAACATAATAAGTAAAAACAAGTTATTCAACATAGATAATAAAAAAATTAGATTCAAATAACCACATTACTCCTTATATGGCAAGCGGAGGTAGACTTCATTTTAGGAGTCATTGAAAATGTTGAGGTGGTTACTAATGATGGCCTAGTTAGCCCTCCCATATATGTGGCTCGTGAAGGTTATAGAGGCCATTGAGCAAGTATAACTTGATCTTTTCTTATAGATGGAGATAGCAGAGCTATGAGACAACAATATGATAGCATAGGAAGGTCATTGTAACTACTGAGTATGGATGAATCAATTTTTATCATAAAGGTGAGTACTAAATAACCTAAAGGTGATAATGTGGTGCTGTAGATTGGTTGTGAACGTTAATGAAGATGATTGTATCAATTCTCACTTGGAGGTGGGGATGAGACAACATGAAGATGATGACACCATGGCATACTGTTGACCTCATTTTTGTATGAGGTCACTCAGACTACTCTTGATCCTTAATTTAATTTTCAAATCAATTCAAAAACTCTATGATCTTTCTAGAATCTCGACCTTAGGATCTATTCTAAGTCCTAGGATCCTTCTAGACTTCAAACCATAGAATCCATCTAGATCTTAGGTCAATCAGATCAAAATCCAAGGTCCAAAGGTATTGTCCTAAAGGCCTTTTCCGTTGAATTTTCAAACACTTTGAAACCCAGTTAAATGACCTCCGATTCAGAGTCTGTCAGTTTCATACTGATAGGACATGTCTCTGGAGGCAACCCTCCAAATTTGAGCCCATTCTGAGGTCTCTAACCTCAAAAACTTAATCGAAACTCAAAGGCTGTAAAACCTTCAAATATTTACAGCCTATGCCACTGGATCTGTCACTTTGAAGATTCTGACCTTAGAGCCTTCACCAAAGCCTCTAGTCACTTCCAGACCTTTAATCTTGATATGTTGAACATTAAACTGCATTTTTCTAGACCTAGTTTGACCCCTAGTTGACCAGGGGTCAAAATGACCAAAATACCCCTATGGGGCTCAAATGTTGATTTTTAACCAAATGAACTCCGATTTGAATGCAACCACCTTTAACAAGCTTCAAATGTCATTTCAAATGTTTTGAACCTATTCCCAACCCCTGGGTCAACCTGGTTGACCAAGTCAACAGGTTTGACCCAAATGGCCCTTTAAGGGTCCAAACATGTGTTTTGACTCAAATGACCTCTCTAGGCCATCCAACCATTTCCATTAGTCTTGAAATGCCATTTGAAACCTGTTCGACCCAAACCCAGACCTTGGGTCAACCTGGTTGACCAAGTCAACCTAGGTTGACCAAACAAGCCCTTAAGGGTCAAAACAGGCATTTTGACCAAATTGACCTCTCCAGACCTTGGGACCACCTCCAATGGTCTCCAAATGTCATTTCAAATCTGTTGATCCCATTTCCAGGCCTTGGGTCAACCTGGTTGACCAAGTCAACCTAGTTGACCCAAATGGCCCTTTAAGGGTCCAAATAGGTGTTTTTGACCTAAATGACCTATTTAAGCTATGGAACCACTTCCATTGATTTTAAAAAGTCATTTCAAACTTGTTGAGCCTGATCTCGGACCCTGAGCCTAGTTGGTTGACCAAGTCAACCAATTTTGGCTTAAGGGCCCATTAAGGGCCCATTAAGCCATTTTGACTCAATTGACCCATTTAAACCATGGAATCACTTCTACCATACTCCGAATATTGCATCAAACCTAACTGGACCAAACTCGCACCTTGGTTCGACCTGGTTGACCCAGTCAACCTAGGTTGACCAAAATCAACCTTTATTCCATTTCATTTTGAATTAAATTCCAAATGCATTCAAATCTTGGGCAAATTTTGTCCAAGGTATTTTAATTAATCCCTCAAGTGGCCCTAGCTGCCACATCATCTATTGTTGACCAGTTGACTAGTCAACATTGGTCAACAAATTTTTTTAATGCTTTAAAGAGACTTAAATACACAAGCAAGTGTGAGTCACCTCAACCCCTTTGAACCCAACACCCAAGACATCCCTCCATGCCACCTCAGCTGTCCACTTGGCTGTTGACTGGTCAAACCAGTCAACAAATGGTCAAAGGAGCCATTTAGAGCCTTAATTAATTCATTAAAATTAATTTCTCCTAATTTAAATTATTCCAACTGATTGAGTCAGGTCTAGAAGCTTCCTAGAGCTAACCATAACCCTCAGATCAAGATCCAATGGTTTAAATCAAACCCCCTTTCTCATATGAGGACAAAGTTCACTTTCCATGTGGCTTGTCCTCTTGTCCTTGACTCCTTCTGCTCCCACCTACTCCCTGGACAGATGTCAAGCATCCAAGAGCTCCCCATGTTAATCCCAGCCTTTGATTTGATCTGGAGACGTTTGAATAGGGGGAAAACGTCCAAGAGAGCCTCATTCCAACCCTAAGCCTCTCTCTCCACTCAAGCTCTCTCAAACCCAACCCCCTGTTCCATTGAGCTCTCCAGGCATCTCCCAACATATCCCCTCTCAAATCCAGCCGGTCAAAACGGTGGCCGACCATTTTCCGGCGAGCTCAATACCAAATCCATCCAAGGAGTATTCCGGGCGATTCGTGGCGTTTCGGAGCTCGGAGCCAACTAGGAACTTAATCGTGGACAGTCTACAAGCTCAGAGAATCCAAAAACGGTCCAAACCGTCCATTAAATCTCGGTAAAATCCTAAACCTAGTTTAAGACACCTAGTTTAAATAGCGTTTAATCCAATGCATATTAGGCTATAATGTTATACCCCCATTATTTCTGTTCATCCATATAATTTACATTTAAAATTTTATCGGATTTCATTAAACGTATCGAGAGAACGAGCCAAAAAACGAGTTTAGGGTCGTCCCGGCAATCTTTGGCTCAGGGGTACGTTTTCTGAGCCGTTGATCGGCTGATCAACGGCTCTGATTACGTGATCCCTCCGGCCGTCCGACCGTGTAATTTATTTCGGCGTTCGGTTAACGGTCCGACGGCATCTGGACCCTCCCTTCCAAACCGCGGGATGGAATCCAGGCCGTCTGATCTCGTTCCGTTGAGATCGAACGCGGGGTTCGATCTCGGCCGTCGGATCAAACCCGCAGAAGATCCAACGGCAGACATCCGCGGCTGACGTGGATAAGTCGAAACCGCGTGGCAATGATTGCCGCCGCCACGCGTTTTCGTCCCCGCCAGTAGGAAGCCGCCGCGTGTCCCGCCGCCACGCGCTTTCTTCCCCGCCAGTAAGAAGTCGCCGCGTGTCCCGCCGGCGCCGCTTTTTGGTTTTATAAATAAAATAAATTAGTTTAATTATTTTTTAACCAACAGAACTTCAAAAAATTGTAATAAATAAAATATAAAACCAAAAAATACGTATAATATATCAATCTGTTCGTATTTATGTCTACTTTATTTTAAAAATAAAATAAAACTATATTTACTCTTATTTAATAAAATATTTCAAAAATACAGCAGAACATATTTTATTTTTAATTAAGTGTATAAAAATTATTTTAAATCAAAATTTGGTGTGAATATTGGTGAGTACATATCTGACCTCCAGTAATTTTTACATGGCTGTTGGAGTTATGTTTGAATAGTTATTAATTTTCTAATCTATATGTAGTTAATAATTTAAATAACTTTTGATTAATTAATAATTTAAATAATTATTTTATAAAATTATTCTGATAATTGAAAATTTCAGATATGGTTAAGTCTAGATTAAATAAAATTTAAGAAACTATTTTTGAATTTAATTAATTTGAAATTATTGTTTTTTTTTTTATTATTAACTTCAAAATTTAAAATATATGTATATATATATATATATAATATGAAATTTAATTTAAATAAAAAAAAAATTATTATTAACATATAAAAGATTCTTGAAATTTTAAAATTGGTTTGAAACTATAAAATTTTAGTTTACTTTGAATAATTTTAATATATTAATATTTAATTATTACTTAGTAAAATAGTATATTATTTATTTTCAAAATAATATTTATTTTCAAATAGTTTGAAAATCAGTGGATCTCCATACTCTTTAAAATTTATTTTAATGATATTTTTAATTATTTTATTTTAAAATGTATATTTACATATATAGGATTAAATATATTAATATATTTTAAAATATATTTTAAAATATACATATATTTAAACCTTATAAGTTTGAGAGATCCTTTGAAATTTTAAATATAGATCAAGCATGTTGGAATAGAAATTATGGGGATTAATTAGTGCATAGTTATGCTTTAGCTCTTCATTAATTAAGTTTTAAGTTAAGCTAATTTTGATAGTTTTTGGCATGCTTAAGTTATACACCCACCACTTAGTCTAGGCTCTCCTAGATCTAAGGATTTGTTTGATTGTGTGTTTGCTTATATGTTAAGTTCAAGGGTTAGCAAAAACATTGATTTGAACCCATCAAACCTAGTGTCATTAAGGACAACAATTAAGGACCCTTGCTAGAAAATTTAGAATATTTCTAATAATTAGGATTCACTCCTATTTGAGTTGAAACTTCAAGCACTTGAACTTAGTGACATGTACAACCACTAGGAAAGGTTTGACTGATTTTTGAAATCATTAAGGTCCTTAATTAATTTTCTAAGTCTTAAACCCTTAATTAGCCCTTAAAACTTCAAGAAAATGTAATAAATCCATTTTAAACCCAAAAATTATGTTTAACCCCTCTAACTGACCATAATTAAACCCTTAACCAATGAAAATTAAAATCCCTTTAATTTGACAGCAAATTAAACCTTAATTTAATTTTAAGTGAAATTGAATATTTAATTAATATAATTAATTAAAAAATATTAAAAATTCCAAAAATGTCCCAAACACTTGGGAATCTCTCCTTAGGTCATTCCTGACCTTTGGAGCTGATTTCAAGGAGTTGGGAACTCATTTGGAGCAAAATTACAAAAGGGCTCTCTAATTAAGCAATTTTAAAATTCATTAAGTAGTCAAAACTTTGAACCTTCATAACTAATTCTAAAAAAATCAAAATTGAGCAAACTCACTTGCATTCAACTCCTAATAAGGTGTAATATTTATTAAAAATATCAAATTCCAGAAATCTTTAATATTTCAAAAAGTCAACAAATCGGTCAACTCTAGTTCAAATCTAGTTCAAAACTTCAAACCTTTGTAATAAAATGTAGAAAAATCCGATTTCAACGTACTTACCTTCTAACTGATCGTAGTAAGGTCTAGTATTTTAATAAAATACAAACTTTCCAGAATTTGAGCTTAATCAAAAAGTCAATTTTCAACCCCTTAATTAAATGATTAAAATATTCAAAAAAATTCATAAAATTCCAAATTATTCTAAAACTCCAGAAAATCTTAACTTAATGTTTAAAACACTCAACAAACCTTTTAAAACACAACAACCATCCTAAAGATGAAGTTTATTGGCTGGACTACTCCGGGCTGCGGGGCTAAGTGTCCTAAGGAGGCTGGTTCCTCGAGCCTGGTGGCACAACGCCACGAATGGATTCCAAGGGGTGTTAAACCTTAAAAATAGATTAATTATTAATAATTTAACCTTTTAAAACTTCTAATTTAACTACATTAATTTGGTTTATCGGCTGGACTACTCCGGGCTGCGGGGCTACGTGTCCTAAGGAGGCTGGTTCCTCGAGCCTGGTGGCACAACGCCACGAATCGATTAATGGCAAACTTAAATTAATCAAAATCTTAAAAATCAGCAATCAAACATTTCTAACAAAATTTATTAATTCTTAAACCTCAATCAATCTAACTCACTTAATTATATCGGGTACCACTGGGTAACCCAGGCCTACGAGGCTATTAACTTAGCCCCAAGGAAGGTGAAATAAACTTCACGGCCTCGGTGTGAAACAAAGGTGATATCCAATGAATAATTAAACGAATCTTAAAATTAATCTTAAGCCATTAATATTTGAATTCAAACTTAAATACCTTAAACCTTCCAACCAATCAAATTTTAGACAACTTTAACTAATAATCCTAATTAGGATACATCAAAACCACACAACCTACCTCACACACTTTAGATGGTTTGTTAGGATCACCGACTCTAGTTCTAGGATAGGCCGGTGTTTTACTTTCTGCAGTTGTGTGCCGGATTTTCGTAGCTTTCACTGCATGCTGTTTGCTAGTGTAGAATTGTTATGTTTATTTACTTGCTTTCTGCACTCTGTGTTTGATTGTGCGTTAGACCTACCCATAGGCTAGGAACGAAATATATATATTTGTGCAATCTTATGCAGGTGGCCATGCTCATACAAGGAGCTAAAAAATTAAAGGGGGCAGTTAATAAAAAATATATATACTCTTTGCACAGGTACCTGCCGCGCTTAAGACCCCCTTTAAATAAAAAGAGCATGGCCAAGTGTGGCTAAAAAAAATGCATTTTAAATTTTCATATTATAACTGCTTGGGAATATATACAACTGTTGATTATTAGGATAACCTTGCAGGATCGAGTCTAGATTTTCTTATTTCTCTTAATGTAAATTTAATTTAATTAAGGTTGTATTTATTTAAAATGGTTTGAGATTGGGATATAAATATCCAATTTGAATTCCAAAGAGGTGAAGACATCCCTAAAGGGGAGAGTCTTCTTCCATTTGGAATTCAAATTAGGATACTTTGCAAATATCCAAAGGGGAAAGATAACACCTCGATCAAGAGGGAGTTTCTTTCCATTTGGATATCCTGAACCGACGAATCAAGATGTTCGTGAAAAGATGAAGGATTGGACAATGAGAAGAATCCCAAATCTCAAAACCATTTGATTTAGGATTAGAAATCCGGGTTGTAGTCAGTGGTGCCCGGCCACTTTAATTTATTGTAATTTTTGAGATGTAATAATTAGTGGCACTTGCCATATGGACATTCAATTTGATATATTTAATGTAGTTAATTTATTTAATTGATTGTGCATTAGAATTCCTGTCTTTTCTAGTCTTTTTATATGCATGCCGTCTTTGATTTAGTCTGGAATACGAATTTAGGCTCTTAGGGGTCTGTCAAAAAAATTCTTCTATTTTAATTAAATAAAAATTTTAAGATAAGATAGAAACTCTAAACGGTCCTAAGAAGTAAGCTCGGACTCGCCGAGGGTTTTTCATGCATACATATTGTACTTTCTCAACCTTGTTAGGCATCTCCCCGCCTGCGGGTTCTGGCAGACCACCTGGCCTATGAGGGTGCCGATCTGTCAAGGGGATGTTATGCAATCTCTAGGGAAAAACCTATTTTCTAAGCCAAAATTTTTAAACTGCTACATACAAATTTTGCATTCAATCGAGTCAATTAGCATGCATCGCATTAGCAACAAATTTAAAAGAGTCTAATATTTAATTGCATTACTTAGACATCGAATACCCAACATGAGTCTAAGGGGCCAATTAGGATCCGCTCTAGATGTCGGCCCCGTTCTCAAGAACATATCTTAAATAACGTCCCTATCACTCTACATAAAAAGACCGGACTCATATTTTGAAATCGTTTAGGTGGTTTAGCTGGCTCCCCAATCCAGGCCGGGGTAAGACCAGATTCGCATTGCACTAGCTAGGTTTCGGGTCACTTTTTAGTACCCAATTTAGACTTAGGTTCTGAGGCCGGTTTGGGCCATAAGACCTCAATTTTCGGGAATTGAATCCCAAATTTCTAATAAAATCGACCACTCAAACTAAAATTTTCTTTCAATCAAATATAAGCCTAACATTTAGGATAGGTTGGGATGTTTTCTGAATTATTTCAGAATCTCAAAACATTCCCTACTCCTCTTCCTTTGGCTCCGAAAATAAGTGTTCAGATTTGAACCAATCCCATTTGAAAATTACTACCATTTTCTCCTTTGATATCGATCTTTGAAAATCTAAATAAAATTTACACCGCTATTTTAATCGAGAGTTTTCGTAGGAAATTTCGATTTCCTACGATGTAATTAACTACGAGGGCTTGCGCTCGTAGGAGATTTAGTAACCCAGATTTAATTTTTTCAAAAATATAAAAATATTTCAAAATCTCTAATTAATTATTTTTGGGAAAATCCAATGATCATTATCGTCATTTTTAGACGGTCAATAACGATTGATATTCTCTTTCTCCAGAGAGGTATATCAGTTATTATTGAAATTCTAATTATGAAATTAATGATCTTCAATCCATATTAGCTTAGTCAAATACGAGATTAAATCCTATTTTGATCTTTCGAGGTCAAATACGATTCCTCTTGGATTTGACTACGATAATAAGGACGACGTTAAAGTCTTATAATATGAACCAATTAGTGAACGATATTTTCACCCTTTTGGGATGATATATCATTTCTAATTCTGAGTTCTATTATAAAATCAGAATTCTAAATTTAATAATCCCAAAGATAATTAAATATTTTTCAAAATCTATATATACTTAAATAAATAAATATTTTTTTTTAATCAAAACAAAAATGGCGACTCCGCTGGGGAGATATCTCACTCTCCATCTTTAATAGCGATATTAATTTTATTGAATCGGTAGTCTTAACTACCTTTCCCTCCATTGGTCCCTCTTTCATTTCTCTCTTGAAAGAGTGTGGCCAATTCAATTAAGAATTGTCAAATGAGAGGTGAGTGTAGGAAGCCTTCCTCTAGT